>CM051236.1:42943159-42983159 GCA_027917425.1 Gastrophryne carolinensis | reverse complement strand
GAATCGCCCGAATCGAACTTTCAAGAAGTTCGCTCATCTCTAACCATGATGCCAGGGCTATAGCATTGGGGCTGGGGTTCCTTGGCTTCTGGGTACAGTGTGGCTGGGTACAGGGGGATGACAGGGAGACTAAGGGGCCCAACTGGCCCCAAAGCAGTGCAGCCCACTGGGCATTATCCCGGGTCTCCCTATGGCCCATCTGCCTCTGATCTCAAACCCTTATATATAAAAAGCTGCAAACTTGGAAGCGAAACTTTAGCCCAAACATTTTTAAGCACAGTATTTTGGACAGAACAGGGAACAGTTAAATGTGATGTCACGCTAATGTTGTTTTTGCTGTTTGTGATGGGGAGGCTGATTTAAGACTAGCGCCACGTATCGCCATGTGAGTGTCTATGAAGCGGCGCTTAGAGCGACCGCTAGTAGACGCTGCAAGCTGGTGTTGGGCGCTGTGGCCTAGCTTAGCAGGCGGATAAGTGGAGCAGTACTATCTGGTCCAGCATTGATAAATGTGATGTGTGGGGGGCGCTGTAGAAGCCTCTCCCTGATTCACTGCAGAGCCAATAGCGAACGCTAGGTGGTGTCCCGAGGTCAAAGCGCCCAAGACGACGCTACATCTAACAACAGGACAACGCTGCAGCTAACGATAGGTAGCACCAGTTAAGCACTCGGTGCTGAAGCCCGTATTTAAGAAAAAACGACACGCAACCAGCGCCGATGCTCTAAAGCTGGGCTCTCTAGCATCGAGCGCCAAAAACTAAGGCCCTTATTTAACAAGGGATAGCGACAGGTAGCAACTGGTGAGCGGCCGGTAATGACGGGCCCCGCCACGAGAACGCCGGCTCCCCACCACAATCACACATTTATCAAGCCAATCCTGCTTAGCAACTGAGATAGCGCCATATAGCGACACATTCATCATTATTCCAGCCTCAGCCCACAGCGCCAGCGTCCGACCTTGAACAGCGACAGGTATGACCTCTCGCTACCTGGCGCTCTCCAATGCATTTCAATGGAACAATCTTTAAATATTCATAATTAATTGTTATTAATTGTTTTTTGTTTTTTAAATGTGAAAAATTCTGTGACCACTTAAGGTAAAAAAAAAAAAAAAAAAAATTGTACAGAATTGATATTACAGGTCTGATATTAATGTATTCATATTACAAAATTATTTAAAAAACGTGTTTTTTCTGGTTTCCAAAAATATGGTTGTTTGGGGGTTAAAAAACTACTTTTAAGCCATCGCCGCCAGCGCTCTGGGGTTTAAACATGCATTTTACAGCGCAAGAATTTTTTGAGCGTGATTTTTTAATGAATATGGTGGGAGCCGGGCCAGTCGCTATCATGCGCTCCCATACAGCGCGGAACCGGTCAAATAGTGACTCCTCACCCAATATTCAACTTTGCGGCAAACCGACTGAGTCGCTATCAACTACCGAACAACGGCCAAGCACAGCGACTACTAGCGGGCGCTCTGAAAATGCCGCTACAGTCGCTCAACTGTCGCTACCTGCCGCTATTAATGAATCGGCCTCCCCGTCTGTTTCTCAACACATATACACGAGCACCAGAGTGAAAACATATGCACATACAATTCTGCATAAAAGAGGAGAGGCCACACCATGATCTGAGACAAAAATGTAAAAGTTTTCTTTGCCAAACACGTTATTTTAACACAACCAAATAAAACACCATTGAAATGTATGGGAGAGCGCTACTGAGCAACAGGTGCTACATGGCGCTGCTGAACATACAGCGCCGGCGTTTTATACTGAGCTGCCGCTAGTGATACATGTGATGCTACATGACGTTATTTGAGGAGCTCACCAGATTGCCTTTCTTAAATGTGGTTTTCACATACAGCACCAAGCGTTCACCAAACGCTACGTGCCGCTATGTGGCACTACCTGGCGCTAACGTTTCTTAAATAACCCCCTAAATTTTGACTATGTATGGCATACATAGGTTTCACAGGGCCCCCTCCAAAAAAAGACCGAACCCCCAGCAGTAAATTACCTGCAGTGGACTCCAGGGACTGCAGCCTTGGGTTGTGAGCAGACCAATCAGTCAGAGACCAGGCTTGTACTGGTTCACCAGTTTACCAAGGACCAGAAAGTAAGCTAGTAATATTTCCATGTAACTATAAGGTGGGACCCAGACACCTAAGTTCGACACTTTCAGAGTCTGTGGTCTGAATGGAGTTCTAGGTAGTGTTGGTGAACTGTGGGATCCAGGTTGGTGGGATCTTGGTGGGGTCCATTGTGCTTGATCCCCAGGTGCCCTATACAAAGAATATTATTTAGTGGTGAGTCCAGCAATCACCCAAATAGTACCAAATCACAGCACCCCTTCCACGGTAATTAATGCATATTAATGCAACAATATATCAATAATTCATATTATTATTTATTAAACAATACCCATTAAAAATCACATGATGACATACAATTAAAAAACATATATCACTAGACAGCACATTTTATGGGGTATCCCAAATAGATCCATAATCCCAATTACAAATAATTCAAAAAAGTTAATAAAAGTTAATTAATTTAATAAAGTGCAAAGCTACAAAAAGGGCAGAGTTTTGTGCAAAAGTATATAAAGTGCCAGTAATGACCTTATTACATACCAACACAAAAATGTGGCAAGATGAAAAAAGCGCAACAGTGCAAAGTACAAAGGTGTCCCCTTGATAAAGTGGCCTGTGAGTGGGGGGCCACGAAACACGTTGGGGGATTACTACTTGACGGTGGCATTTGTTGGGGGATATCCTGGGGATCCACACTTAGGCCCTTATTTATGAAGGAATAGCGTCAGGTAGCGACTGGTGAGCGGCCGGTAATGACGGGCCCCGCCACGAGAACGCCGGCTCCCCACCACAATCACACATTTATCAAGCCAATCCTGCTTAGCGACTGAGATAGCGCCAGATAGCGACTCATTCGTCATTATTCCAGCCTCAGCCCACAGCGCCAGCGTCCGACCGTGAACAGCGACAGGTATGACCTCTCGCTACCTGGCGCTCTCCAATGCATTTCAATGGAACAATCTTTAAATATTCATAAATAATTGTTATTGTTTTTTTTTTTTTTTTTTTTTTTTTTTAATGTGAAAAATTCTGTGACCACTTCTGCCATTTTAGATAATTCTTTTGGTTTCCAAAAATATGGTTGTTTGGGGGTTAAAAAACTACTTTTAACCCATCGCCGCCAGCGCTCTGGCGTTTAAACATGCATTTTACAGCGCGAGAATTTTTTGAGCGTGATTTTTTAATGAATATGGTGGGAGCCGGTCGCTAGGGCCAGTCGCTATCATGCGCTCCGATACAGCGTGGAACCTGTCAAATAGCGACTCCTCACCCAATATTCAACATTACGGCAAACCGACTGAGTCGCTATCAACTACCGAACAACGGCCAAGCACAGCGACTACTAGCGGGCGCTCTGAAGATGTCGCTACTGTCGCTATTAATGAATCGGCCTCTAAGGCTCCCCATCTCTGGGTGCACATTCGGGTGTGAATTGCAGCCTGCAACAAAAAAGTAGAATAATCTAATTTTTGCTAAAAGAAAACACCTGCACTTGTGATGGGGAATTTTTACAGGTGAGGGGCATCATTTGTCCAAAATAATTGTTAAAAGTTTAGAAACAACAGCACCCCATGGTGTGAAAAAAAAAAAATTCTTTAGAATAGCCAATACGGTGCTGTTGTTTCCAAACTTTCAAAAATTATTCTTACCTCATTGGAAAAATGATTAACCTCACCTGTTAAAATACCCCATCACATGTGCAGGTGATTTTTTAGGACAAATTAGAATAAATATTTTTTATTGCACTTATTTTGCGCGTTAAAGTGGAACAACACACCAGATTTTCACTTTTCAGGGTGTTGTTGCTCTCAGTGGGGGCATTCCAAATTGGGATGTCCCTAGGTCACTTACCTTCCTGTCGCTCCCAAGACGGAGACTCGGGCGAGAACGAGCGTGCTGAATGGCTGAGCGGCCTGTTCAACCAATCAGCGTGCTCGCTTTCAATCGGCTCTCTTTGGCTCCGCTGATGGCTAAGCCGCCGAGTGACACCGAAGGGAGCCGAGTGCGCTGCCGGCCGCATCCCCCACACGCCTGTGCCGCCCATTCAGAAACGCCGGGTGTGGGTGCGCACACAGCTAGAGGTGAGCTGAGATGCGGTCGCAACACAGAGACGCAGTGAGGGCTCTGGGACAAGATAAGTGAAACAGGGCTTCTGGGGTGTTTTACACAGCGGGGCAAATTCAAGATGCCCCAAGGAGTGGACTCCAGGGCCTCCGATGTTCTACACCCAAATGGGCACCCAGAGTTGAACTTGTTTCACCATATCTTTAGCATGACCCCCTATGTTTCTATGTGTCTCTATATCTATCAATCAACAAAAAGGGCCCCCACTGACCCTCCAATACCCAAGACAAAGGTTGCACCATTCGTATGTTAATCTACAATTAAATCTTTATTAATGTATACACCAACAACTGATTAAAAGAATTTAAAATACATACAAAAGACAAAAAACACGCAATAACACTAGAGAGCGCTGCTGACACCCACTTATCCATAGACACTGATTATCACATAATCCATTGTGATCCAATATTGCAACACCCCTAAATCTACCCTATCCCAAAGTTTATGTAGTTAAACCCAAGGGTTGCACGCTGTTATCTTATTATGGTTGGTGCGGCCATCATTAGAATTTGCCTCTATAGCTACATTCTATACAGTACCAGACGCAGCAAGACGATTCACGTGTCTTTCAGACTGTCCTCCAGACACAACATTATAACAGAAAAAAAAATACAATTACCATTTGTCTGTCAAGTGTATGAAAGAGGAAGAAATGTATTAAAGTTCACTCAAGCAGATTTAATATCCACAATGAGAGGATCCTTAGGGCATAGGATGCGCATCTGAACAGCTCCTGAACTCTGTATAGGTGAGTATTAAAAAATCTCAAAACCCCCCAAGGTAACACTGCGTATACCGCTCATTGCATGCAAATCACTTTAACTTCCGAACCTCTGCACATTTTTAATGGTATCTTTCCTTAAAATCATCTGTGTAAGTCAAGTGTCCCGGGAATTCTCCCCATAGCAAATGATTTCATTCGAAATATATCCCACCAAATTCCATTTTGTTGCTATTCCGGATTGGACCCCCCAGGGCTAAGGGAGAGACTGGATGCAATTTTCAGGTTCAAAGACTTACGGAGGAACTGAGCTTCAGCTGATTTTCTCAATATGTAAAAAAAAGCTTTAACAAACCTAAAACAAATTTTGTTTTTTTTTTTTCTCCAAATGATACTGAAGAAAGCTTTAACATAATAAAAATTTTATACAGAAACCGTAACAAACTTAATAGTAATTCTGATCCGGATCTGTGTTTTCTTCTGGTATAGGGATATATTGAACCCCCTGCTGTATAAAGATACTTCATAGAGCTTTGTCATAATTCAAGATGGTCCCCTAGCATAGGCCACTGTTACTCAACCTGAAGTGCCCTAGGGCACAAGTGTCAAACTCAAGGACTGGGGGCCAGATGCGTCCCTCGAGCCTTTTATGTGGCCTTCTGACAGGTGCCAGATGGCAGAAACTGGGTAACATCCCTTCAAGCTGGCCTGGTCACTCCTAGGGAGAAAGGAAAGTAGTGTCTGCAACGGTTCGGTGAATCTGTGCAACAGGCTCTCACCACACAAGAGGGTCCACCTAACCCACTCAACATCTGCAGCAGCAGGGGTTATTTCCCGATGTTGCCAGGTAGGGTGAGAAAAAATTATTGTAGGGCTGGACTGGGCAAAATAATTCAGTGTATCTGTGCTGTGAAAAAATAATTCTGCATCTGTCCTGAGTAAAATAATTCAGTATCTGTCCTGGGCAAAATAATTCTGCATCTGTCCTGAGCAAAATCATTCTGCATTTGTCCTGGGCAAAATCATTCTACATCTGTCTTAGGCAAAATAATTTTGCATCTGCTCTGGGCAAAATAATTCTGCAACTGCTCTGGGCAAAATCATTCTGCATCTTTCCTGGGCAAAATCATTCTGCATCTTTCCTGGGCAAAATCCTTCTGCATCTGCTCTGGGCAAAATAATTCTGTATCTGCTCTGGGCAAAATAATTCTGTATCTGTCCTGAGCAAAATCATTCTGCATTTGTCCTGGGCAAAATCATTCTACATCTGTCTTAGGCAAAATAATTTTGCATCTGCTCTGGGCAAAATCATTCTGCATCTTTCCTGGGCAAAATCATTCTGCCTCTTTCCTGGGCAAAATCCTTCTGCATCTGTCCTGGGAAAAATCCTTCTGCATCTGCTCTGGGCAAAATAATTCTGTATCTGCTCTGGGCAAAATAATTCTGTATCTGCTCTGGGCAAAATAATTCTGCATCTGTCCTGGGCAAAATAATTCTGCATCTGCTCTGGGCAAAATAATTCTGCATCTGCTCTGGGCAAAATCATTCTGCATCTTTCCTGGGCAAAATCCTTCTGCATCTTTCCTGGGCAAAATCCTTCTGCATCTGTCCTGGGCAAAATCCTTCTGCATCTGCTCTGGGCAAAATAATTCTGCATCTGCTCTGGGCAAAATAATTCAGCATCTGTCCTGGGCAAAATCATTCTTCGGCTGTCATGGGAAAAATAATTCTGTGGCTGTCATGGGCAATATAATTCAACATCTGCATCTGTCCTGAGCAAAATAATTCATTGTTTGTAATCATAAACTTGAATGGTTATGTTTGTATTTTGTTTCGTGTTATCAACTGTCCCTTTGAAGGCAACCAGAATGCAGATGTGGCCCTCTTTGAAAATGGGTTTAACACCCCTGTCCTAGGTTGTACGCAGTGATGTGTAGGGGCACAATAATTGGGAAGGTCCAAATGGTCAAATATTATTTCAACAATCTAACTATATTTCTTCTCACATTAAAAGAGCCTTATGAGCTACTTATTTTGTTACCATCTATAGCTGATGCCCTCCTACTCAGTTGGAACCTCTTGTCACTCGGGGGTAATTGGCATAGAAAGATTTAGAATCTCTGGCATACTGCAGGTTACTTCATCTACCTGATTAATCCTTCATTGGAGATAAGCTGCCAAGTCACACAGGATCATGAGTTCCACCAAAAGGGGGTATAGGTGCCCATGACTCAAGCATATTTTACCACTCTATAGGTCACTGGTCAGACCACATATGAAATACTGTGTACAGTTTTAGGCACCAGTGCATAAGAAGGACATAGCTACTAATGACCTGCAGCTGGGATAAACTGTTTCAGAAGCCCTCCAGCCGGATACAGTAAAGGTGGATTCAATAGCTCCAGCCAGCAGAATGTGAGAACTGCTTTAGGAGTCTCTTTCATGTAGCTCAGCCCCTGGATTTTATTTATTTATGAGCTCCTTTTTTTAGCATTTTGCTTGTCCATCTGGGCCTATCTCTGTTGCAGAGTGTGAGTGCTGAGTGCAGTGGAGTTAAAATCCAGATATACATTAGTGGTAAAACCGGAATTTTCTTTACTGGAACATGAATACAATAAGAGAAGGTCACCTTACATGGTGGCTAGAACACAGAGAAGAATAAGGAAGTACCAGTCATAGAGATAACAGCTCATTTACAGGAAATACAAGACAGCAGTAAAATGCATAGAAACTCTACAGTTGAGCACTGGTAACAGCGCCATCTAGTGCCATAACCTGCCATAGCCGCAAACTATAGTACATCTAGCAAAAGTCAATAATCACATTCAGAGACAAGCTGTAATCTGTTTCAAAAGTATTATGTCTCCAACAATCTCTGCTACTTGTGCTTCATTCTGGGATGTTTCCAAGCCATGTGTTATGCTTGTCCATCTTTTCTCAGCTTCTTTGTATAGGTCCAGCTTTCACCGCAAGAAAGAAAATCATTTTGGTGGCTGATTTTCCTAGAACACTAAGAGGCCGATTCATTAATGGCGCCAGGTAGCGACAGATGAGCGCCAGTAGCGTGATTTTCACAGCGCCAGCTAGTATTCGCTGTGCTTGGCCGGGGTTTGCTTGTTGACAGCGACTCAGTCGGTGTGCGGTAATGTTGAATACGGGCTTAGGGGTCGCTGTTTCACAGGTTCAGCGTTGTATGGGTGCGCCTGACAGCGAATGGCCAGAGCGAACGGCTTGCTGCAGATTCATTAACAAATCACGCTCCGAATTTTTTCGCGCTGTGAATTCCTTGTTTAAACCCCAGAGCGCTGGCGGCGATGGATTTAAAATAGTTTTTAACCCCCAAACAACCATATTTTTTGATTGTAAAATTATACAAGTTTTTACAAACATTTTGTAATATGAATACATTAATATCAGACCTGTAATATCAATTCTGCACAAAATCATTTTTTTTTTATTTTACCTTCAAAAAAAATCCTAACATTGCAGAAGTGGTCACAGAATTTTTGACATTAAAAAAAAAAAAAAAAAATTAATAGCAGTTAATTATGATTAATTAAAGATTGCTCCATTGAAATGCATTGGACATCGCCAGGGAGCGACAGGTCATACCTGTCGCTGTGATGGGATTAGCAGCGACGCTGTTCGTTGCAGTCGGCTACATGATGAATCCCGCGGTAGCTGTCGCTCTCGTCGGCGCTAGCCTCATTTAGCTTGATAAATGCGTCATTGTGGCCGACGCCGGGCGTACTTGAGTCGGTAGCCGCCGTTAGCTGGCGGGACCTGGCGCTCGTCAGACACTACCTGGCGCTATCGCTTGATGAATAAGGGCATATATGATCCTGCACCCATACTTATTTGCTTAGCAATATGATGAATGAGCAGACTAATCTGGGGGGGGAGGGGGGATCATGAATAAATAAAATCCAGGGGCTAAGCTGCATAACATGGACTTTCAGCAACAACAGCTTTATTTATCATCTGACCAAGATGAAAGTTGGCAAGCAATTGTTCTTTTTTTACACTTTTCCTGGGCAACTCCTTTAATTTACTAGATGTCTACTAATAAGTCCCGGTGCCGCCAAATCTGCATTGTCAGCTGTGAGCACCCGGGTTTAGTAGGGACTGAAACACAACACAACAAGTCTAGGAATAGTTTCCTATTAGTTTCTCTTTATGGAATAAGCACTCGGTGGAATGAAAAGCACGGGGGTTTGGAGCCTTTGGTCTTGGCTGGCATGCTCATTATAACAATGGCAGCAGCATTATGCACGCCTTCAGAGAAATACTCGCTGTGCAGACAAATATAAATGTGATTTGCAGTAGACAGAGATGGGCGGCAATGCGATTTTCAGAGGCATGCATTCCACATGCCGGGAAAGTAGAAACATTTTTAAAAATTCAGAACCTACACAATGGGGTCGACAGAAAGCCAGGTGAGTATTCTCCCAACCTTTTTTTTAGGAGAGAAAACCATCATTAACTTTCATTGTCTACCTTTGGGGCTGCTTGAAGACCAGGTGAAAATGTACACCTGATGAAAGGCATATGGCAGTTTTCTTTCCTAAAAAAGGAAGGGAGAATTCATCCTATGAGCAAGCAACAATTTTATGAGGGCTTTTGGGGAACATAATCCTGGTATGGGCAGAGTGCAATTAAGGGGGGTCAGATGAGTTTCAGGTGAATGTCAGGTCCCAGTGCAAGAAAGTGTATATAGCACCATGTCACGACGGGTGAACGCTGGGCGCAGTATGTGAAAACCATACATATGAAAGTCAATCTGGTGAGCGCCTCTAATAGCGCCATGTAGCGTCACATGTATTACTAGAGGTGGCTCAGCGTATAGCGCCGGCGCTGTATGTTCTGCAGAGCCATGTAGTACCTGTCGCTCAGTAGCGCTCTCCCATTCATTTCTATGGTGTTTTATTTGGTTGTGTATAAATAGCGTTTTCCTAAAGTAATGTTCTACATTTTTAGCTCAAATCATTGTGTGGCCTCTCCTGCCCGGCAACCAAACACTTTTATTGTTTGTTTTTTTTATGCAGAATTGTATGTGCAGATCGGCTATTGCAGTGTCATTGTCACAGTGATAAAACAATGTCATTCCATGTGTTTTCGCTCTGCTGCTGGTGTTTATGTGTTGGGAAACAGACTTTTTGCACACAGCGTCTGGCACTCAACGATAGAGCGCCCAGTTTTATAGCACTGACGCTGGTTGTGTGTATTTTTTCTTAAATTTGGGCTTCAGCACCGAGTGCCGGACTCACTTAACTGGCGCTACCTATCGTTCACTTCAGCGTTGTCCTGTTGTTAGATGTAACGTCGTCTTTGACGCTTTGATCTCGGGACACCACCTAGCGTTCTCCATCACATTAATCAATGCTGGACAGCATCACTTGTCCGGCCGCTACGTTAGGTTATAGTGTCAGACACCCGCTTGCAGTGACCACTTGCGGACGCTCCAAGCACCGCTACATAGACGATCACATGGCAATACGTGGCGCTAGTTTTAAATTAGCCTCCTCATCAAAAATCCACAGCGTCTGTGATAGTGCCGGGTAGTGTCCCATCTATCATCAGCACCGGTGATGGGTTGAGTGCTGGCACTGACTTTCCTACAGTGCCAGATAGGATCAGGCGCTCACCCTGCACTGTGTGGCCTTATTCCATAGCTTTCAATGGGCTTGAATGGTTACAATTATTTAAGCATTTTAGTAGATTTTTTTTTTTTTTTTTTTGGGGGGGGGTTGGTGCATGTGCCACAGGATCTCTGGGCTGGTTGGGATTTTTATATGCATTTTTTTAGCACTGTTTTTGTGCTGCAAACTTTGGGCCATGATAAAGATATGTCATGTTTGTCTAATGTCCCTAATGCAATTCACATTTTTAATTAAAATAAAAACAAAACCCTAAAAAATAAAAAAATAGGTAATCCAACAGGCGCTGTGTGCCTGAATTTTTTTAAACGCCTCTTGGAGCGCCTGGTATTTTTTTGATAAATGTTGTCAGCTTGCGGTACTCTCGGCCGGCGCTAGGTGTCGCTAGCGCATAGGCTTATATAAGACCGTGTGCTGCGAATGCTGCCTGGCCGGGAACGCTACAGCTGACAGCGCTGCTGGCCAGAAGCCGACTCTGTGGTGCGGCTGCTGCTGAGCTTCTCGGACAAGGCGCTCAAGTGGTGCCCGCACCAATAATAATAAATAAGCCTCCACACAACATAAAAATAAATAAAGGGGTTTATTTATGAAACGCTAGTGCCAGATGAGTGTCAGTGAATGTCAGGTTCCAGTGAAAATAGTTTATTTGCCAAGTCAAAAGTCCACAGCGCCTGTGATAGTGCAGGTATAACCCCATCTATCATCAGCTCCGGCGTTGGGATGAGTACCGGCGCTGAGTTCCCTACAGTGCCAGATAGGACCAGGCGCTCACCCTGCACTGTGTGGCCTGATCCCATACATTTCAATGGGCTTGAATGGTTACAATTATTTAGGCTTTTTTTGGGTGGCTAGTGCATATGCCGCGGGATCCCTGGGCTGGTTGGGATTATTCTTGGATGCATCTTTAGAACTTTTGTGTTGCGCTGCAAACTTGTGGGCCGTGAAAAAGCTGTGGTATGTTTTTCAAGTGTCCCCAATGCAGTTCCCATTTTTATTTATTTTTTTTAATTCCAGGACCCTAAAAAATTACAAATTGGGATTCCAACAGGTGCTGTGTGCCTCGAATCCTGTTGAGCAGCTCTGGGAGCTCTATTTATTTTTTTCATAAATATATTCATAGTGCGGTGCTCCTGACCAGCTCTTGGTGTCGCTAGCGCATAAGCATATAAAAGCCGCGCGCTGCAAACACTTCCTGTCCGGGGGGCGGTACAGCAAACAGCGCCGCCAGCCTGAAGGGCGCTGCCAGCCTGAAGGATGAGGGCGCTGCTGAGAGTCTCGGATGAAGCGCTCAAGTGCCACCCGCACCTTTCATGTCGATTTTGTTATGATTTTATGTGTTAGAGCATGATTTGATATTTGATTACAAGACATCACTAATCAGTCTGGACATGGAGACCATCTGCATCAAATAATAATTTACAACAAATGAATTATTGACTATTCAATATAATTATTCTTAGAAAGCCATCATTATTAATAAGTAATGATTAAATGTCTCAAAATAGGATATACAATAAGAGTGTTTTTTCTGTTTTCTCCATCACGGTACATGGTCTTGCTTATATCAAGCATTCCCATGTCACAGGGGCACCTGTAATGCATTATACAGGGCTGGATTATGAGGGTGGCGCAAGGGTTACGCGCATCGGGGCACGCCTGGGCAATGCCTTTTTTTGTTTTTGCAAAGCTGCAGCCAAAGCCACCACAGGGCAGGACAGAGAGTCTAGAGCAGCAAAGCCGCCGCCAGCTACGCTACAGTGATGGGTGCAGAGCTGTCACTGCACATAAGCCACCAAGCACAGCCGCTGGCAGCTCAATGCAGGGAACTGTTTTCTGCTGGACCAGCCGGGTGACTACACCCCCCCCACCCAGAATGGCAAAGCAGGAGTTCCCGAGCAGCACGTACCCGCACAAGGGTGGCACAAGGGACTCGATCTGACGTTCCAGTAAGCAGGCCGGTGCCAGACAACCACCAATCAGTTACTTGGCTGGACTATTATTTTAAAGGAAAAAAAGCCGTATCTGGGGCCTCCACCAGATTTTTTGCCCAAGTGAAGGCACAATGCTACTGTGAGCTGTGGACATTTGCGTTCCATGCTGATTCGCAGCGTTACCCGGCTCTCACCAAAGAGAAGGAGGAGTGACGCCATCCTTCCTCAAAAGGATTTGCCTTGTAGCCTTGTAGATACAGCCGGCGGCATGAAACGGTCTCCTCTGTCTGTTGTGTCCGGGGGAACTGGACTCCTTTTTGAGGCCCCTGGTGGGGAAACAACTCCTTGGATAAATTTTCAACTGCACAAGGGACTCAATCGGTTGTTCCAATAAGTAGGCGGGTGCCAAACAACCACCAATCAGTTACTTGGCTAGGCTGTTATTTAAAAGGAAATAAAATACTGTCTCTGGGACTTCCTCCAGATTTTGTACCACACTTAACCCAGCCCTGGGCCACATCTATGTTTGGTGGTCTACTGCAAGCGGAACCAGAGAGAGTCCCAGAAGTCTGTGCCAGTTTGTGGCTTTCAGATGCTGCTGCACAGTGACAGGAAAGGAGAAGGGTGGCTAGGAAGAGGTAAGCTGCCAAATCAGGGTTTTACACTGCCAGTGCCTTTAAAACGAGGATTTTATTTGCAGCATAATTTGCTCAGTTAAAAAAAAAAATACTGGTGTTGAATAGGGATGAGCGAATCGATCCGGACGAACCCGGATTCGATCCGAATTTCAGGAAAAATTCGATTCGGATCGAATCCGAATTTCCCCGCGATTCGATCACTCGAAGTTTTCCTTTAACATCCATTCATTTACATTACAGGCATTCTAAGATGGCGGGCGGGACATGTCTGGACATGTATCCCGCGCCAGTGCAAGCTGGGGCAGTCACATGCAGCCTATCAGCAGCCAGCAAGCCCGGTGACGTCACACAGCGGTATTTAACGGCGGCCATCTTGCTTTTCCTCATTTCTCTATTGCATTCGTGACAGACAGACAGAACGCTGTGTAGCTGAGGCAGTTAGACAGGCTGGAGACAGGCTGGAGACAGGGACAGACAGGGACAGACAGGGACAGGCTGGAGACAGGCAGGAGACAGGCAGGAGACAGACAGGAGACAGACAGAAAGCCAGGGAAAGGTAGGAAAAACGGAGCTGGCTGACAGGGAGATTTTTTTTTTTTCATCCAGCCTTTGTTAGCGTTTTCAGGCTGCTTATAGTAACTAACTGTGCATATATACTGAACTGATCTTAAGTCTGCTGTGAGGCATCCCATTCTGTGACTAAAGCAGCCTCTGTTTAAGACCATATAAGCATTTGCTCTAATCATATTTGAAATTAGGCCTGATAAAGACACTTTTGCTGGCCAAAGCACTACTGTACCCTGGCAGCTCGATTCCTGCCCGGGGCATCCCATTCTGTGACTAAAGCAGCCTCTGTTTAAGACCATATAAGCATTTGCTCTAATCATATTTGAAATTAGGCCTGATAAAGACACTTTTGCTGGCCAAAGCACTACTGTACCCTGGCAGCTCGATTCCTGCCCGGGGCATCCCATTCTGTGACTAAAGCAGCCTCTGTTTAAGACCATATAAGCATTTGCTCTAATCATATTTGAAATTAGGCCTGATAAAGACACTTTTGCTGGCCAAAGCACTACTGTACCCTGGCAGCTCGATTCCTGCCCGGGGCATCCCATTCTGTGACTAAAGCAGCCTCTGTTTAAGACCATATAAGCATTTGCTCTAATCATATTTGAAATTAGGCCTGATAAAGACACTTTTGCTGGCCAAAGCACTACTGTACCCTGGCAGCTCGATTCCTGCCCGGGGCATCCCATTCTGTGACTAAAGCAGCCTCTGTTTAAGACCATATAAGCATTTGCTCTAATCATATTTGAAATTAGGCCTGATAAAGACACTTTTGCTGGCCAAAGCACTACTGTACCCTGGCAGCTCGATTCCTGCCCGGGGCATCCCATTCTGTGACTAAAGCAGCCTCTGTTTAAGACCATATAAGCATTTGCTCTAATCATATTTGAAATTAGGCCTGATAAAGACACTTTTGCTGGCCAAAGCACTACTGTACCCTGGCAGCTCGATTCCTGCCCGGGGCATCCCATTCTGTGACTAAAGCAGCCTCTGTTTAAGACCATATAAGCATTTGCTCTAATCATATTTGAAATTAGGCCTGATAAAGACACTTTTGCTGGCCAAAGCACTACTGTACCCTGGCAGCTCGATTCCTGCCCGGGGCATCCCATTCTGTGACTAAAGCAGCCTCTGTTTAAGACCATATAAGCATTTGCTCTAATCATATTTGAAATTAGGCCTGATAAAGACACTTTTGCTGGCCAAAGCACTACTGTACCCTGGCAGCTCGATTCCTGCCCGGGGCATCCCATTCTGTGACTAAAGCAGCCTCTGTTTAAGACCATATAAGCATTTGCTCTAATCATATTTGAAATTAGGCCTGATAAAGACACTTTTGCTGGCCAAAGCACTACTGTACCCTGGCAGCTCGATTCCTGCCCGGGGCATCCCATTCTGTGACTAAAGCAGCCTCTGTTTAAGACCATATAAGCATTTGCTCTAATCATATTTGAAATTAGGCCTGATAAAGACACTTTTGCTGGCCAAAGCACTACTGTACCCTGGCAGCTCGATTCCTGCCCGGGGCATCCCATTCTGTGACTAAAGCAGCCTCTGTTTAAGACCATATAAGCATTTGCTCTAATCATATTTGAAATTAGGCCTGATAAAGACACTTTTGCTGGCCAAAGCACTACTGTACCCTGGCAGCTCGATTCCTGCCCGGGGCATCCCATTCTGTGACTAAAGCAGCCTCTGTTTAAGACCATATAAGCATTTGCTCTAATCATATTTGAAATTAGGCCTGATAAAGACACTTTTGCTGGCCAAAGCACTACTGTACCCTGGCAGCTCGATTCCTGCCCGGGGCATCCCATTCTGTGACTAAAGCAGCCTCTGTTTAAGACCATATAAGCATTTGCTCTAATCATATTTGAAATTAGGCCTGATAAAGACACTTTTGCTGGCCAAAGCACTACTGTACCCTGGCAGCTCGATTCCTGCCCGGGGCATCCCATTCTGTGACTAAAGCAGCCTCTGTTTAAGACCATATAAGCATTTGCTCTAATCATATTTGAAATTAGGCCTGATAAAGACACTTTTGCTGGCCAAAGCACTACTGTACCCTGGCAGCTCGATTCCTGCCCGGGGCATCCCATTCTGTGACTAAAGCAGCCTCTGTTTAAGACCATATAAGCATTTGCTCTAATCATATTTGAAATTAGGCCTGATAAAGACACTTTTGCTGGCCAAAGCACTACTGTACCCTGGCAGCTCGATTCCTGCCCGGGGCATCCCATTCTGTGACTAAAGCAGCCTCTGTTTAAGACCATATAAGCATTTGCTCTAATCATATTTGAAATTAGGCCTGATAAAGACACTTTTGCTGGCCAAAGCACTACTGTACCCTGGCAGCTCGATTCCTGCCCGGGGCATCCCATTCTGTGACTAAAGCAGCCTCTGTTTAAGACCATATAAGCATTTGCTCTAATCATATTTGAAATTAGGCCTGATAAAGACACTTTTGCTGGCCAAAGCACTACTGTACCCTGGCAGCTCGATTCCTGCCCGGGGCATCCCATTCTGTGACTAAAGCAGCCTCTGTTTAAGACCATATAAGCATTTGCTCTAATCATATTTGAAATTAGGCCTGATAAAGACACTTTTGCTGGCCAAAGCACTACTGTACCCTGGCAGCTCGATTCCTGCCCGGGGCATCCCATTCTGTGACTAAAGCAGCCTCTGTTTAAGACCATATAAGCATTTGCTCTAATCATATTTGAAATTAGGCCTGATAAAGACACTTTTGCTGGCCAAAGCACTACTGTACCCTGGCAGCTCGATTCCTGCCCGGGGCATCCCATTCTGTGACTAAAGCAGCCTCTGTTTAAGACCATATAAGCATTTGCTCTAATCATATTTGAAATTAGGCCTGATAAAGACACTTTTGCTGGCCAAAGCACTACTGTACCCTGGCAGCTCGATTCCTGCCCGGGGCATCCCATTCTGTGACTAAAGCAGCCTCTGTTTAAGACCATATAAGCATTTGCTCTAATCATATTTGAAATTAGGCCTGATAAAGACACTTTTGCTGGCCAAAGCACTACTGTACCCTGGCAGCTCGATTCCTGCCCGGGGCATCCCATTCTGTGACTAAAGCAGCCTCTGTTTAAGACCATATAAGCATTTGCTCTAATCATATTTGAAATTAGGCCTGATAAAGACACTTTTGCTGGCCAAAGCACTACTGTACCCTGGCAGCTCGATTCCTGCCCGGGGCATCCCATTCTGTGACTAAAGCAGCCTCTGTTTAAGACCATATAAGCATTTGCTCTAATCATATTTGAAATTAGGCCTGATAAAGACACTTTTGCTGGCCAAAGCACTACTGTACCCTGGCAGCTCGATTCCTGCCCGGGGCATCCCATTCTGTGACTAAAGCAGCCTCTGTTTAAGACCATATAAGCATTTGCTCTAATCATATTTGAAATTAGGCCTGATAAAGACACTTTTGCTGGCCAAAGCACTACTGTACCCTGGCAGCTCGATTCCTGCCCGGGGCATCCCATTCTGTGACTAAAGCAGCCTCTGTTTAAGACCATATAAGCATTTGCTCTAATCATATTTGAAATTAGGCCTGATAAAGACACTTTTGCTGGCCAAAGCACTACTGTACCCTGGCAGCTCGATTCCTGCCCGGGGCATCCCATTCTGTGACTAAAGCAGCCTCTGTTTAAGACCATATAAGCATTTGCTCTAATCATATTTGAAATTAGGCCTGATAAAGACACTTTTGCTGGCCAAAGCACTACTGTACCCTGGCAGCTCGATTCCTGCCCGGGGCATCCCATTCTGTGACTAAAGCAGCCTCTGTTTAAGACCATATAAGCATTTGCTCTAATCATATTTGAAATTAGCCTGATAAAGACACTTTTGCTGGGCATAGCACTACTTGTCCCTGCCAGGTGTACTTACTGCTGGTTTTTAGGGCATCCCATTCTGTGACTACACCAGCCTCTATTTAAGAACCTAACCATTTGCACCTATTCTAATTGAAATTAGGCATGATAAAGACACTTTTGCTGTGCATAGTCTTACTGCTGCCTGCCAGGTGCTCTCTGGTTTTTGGGACATCCCATTCTGTAACATACCATTAGCCTCTGCATTTACTGTAAGCTGCACAGTTATTTAAAGAAATTTGGCCTGTATGAGCCTGCTAACACACTGCTGCTGTGTGCATATATACTGATCTCAAGTCAGCTTTGGGGCATCCCATTCTGTAACATACCATTAGCCTTTGCATTTACTGTAAGCTGCACATTTATTTAAAGAAATTTGGCCTGTATGAGCCTGCTAACACACTGCTGCTGTGTGCATATATACTGATCTCAAGTCTGCTTGGGGCATCCCATTCTGTAACATACCATTAGCCTCTGCATTTACTGTAAGCTGCACAGTTATTTAAAGAAATTTGGCCTGTATGAGCCTGCTAACACACTGCTGCTGTGTGCATATATACTGATCTCAAGTCAGCTTTGGGGCATCCCATTCTGTAACATACCATTAGCCTCTGCATTTACTGTAAGCTGCACATTTATTTAAAGAAATTTGGCCTGTATGAGCCTGCTAACACACTGCTGCTGTGTGCATATATACTGATCTCAAGTCAGCTCTGGGGCATCCCATTCTGTAACATACCATTAGCCTCTGCATTTACTGTAAGCTGCACAGTTATTTAAAGAAATTTGGCCTGTATGAGCCTGCTAACACACTGCTGCTGTGTGCATATATACTGATCTCAAGTCTGCTTGGGGCATCCCATTCTGTAACATACCATTAGCCTCTGCATTAACTGTAAGCTGCACAGTTATTTAAAGAAATTTGGCCTGTATGAGCCTGCTAACACACTGCTGCTGTGTGCATATATACTGATCTCAAGTCAGCTTTGGGGCATCCCATTCTGTAACATAACATAACCTACCTACCATACTAAGCAGCTCTCTTATTTAAACTAAGCAGGCCTCTTGGAGGCTGAGTGTCCACTTTTGGGTGTGCATTTATATTCGGTTTCATATACAGTGGGGTATCCCAATTTGTAAGATAACCTACCCCAACCATGTAAACTAAATAGGCCTGTTGCAGCCTGAGTTTCTCTGCTTGCGTATGGCCTGCATTACAATCTGTCTCTTTCAATGACACTGCTGCCTGGGGTATCCCAATTTGTAAGATAACCTACCCCAACCATGTAAACTAAAGGTTACGTCCTTCCAGAAGGAAAACTTATGCCGAACACTATTTTTGTTAGGGGCATTGACCTTTGGATTGATCGGCATGAAATTAATTTTTTTTTTTCAAAGTATGGCGCTGTGAAGAAGGTCAAAATGATGTCTCATACTTGGATTATTGTTACTTTTTGTTCAGCTTGAAATATAACAGGCCACACGGGCATCCCAAGGCACATGCTATTTTAAACCTATCTGTTATACAACATAAGCGTTGATCAGGCTACTTCAGTTTGCACTTGTTTTTGACTGATTTTAATAAACCAGGCCGCAGGGCACCCCAAAGCTGCACCTTGCACCCTATCTGGTATACAACATAAGCGTTGATCAGCATCAGCTTCATTAAGCTACTTCAGTTTGCACTTCCTTTTTGACTGCTTTCATTTAACCAGGCCGCAGGGCACCCCAAAGCTGCACCTTGCACCCTACCTGTTTATACTAAATAAGCATCTACAGCCTCAGCTTTATTAAGTTATTGCATTTTGAATTGGTTTTGGTCTGCTTTAAATACACCAGGCCGCAGGGCATCCCAAACCTGCATGTTGCACCCCATCTGTTATACTAAATAAGCGTTGATCAGCATCAGCTTTATTAAGCTATTGCATTTTGCATTGGTTTTTGTACTGCTGCCAAAACACTAGCCCATATGGGCATCCCAAACCAGCACATGTCACCCTATCTGTTATACTAAATAAGCTTCTACAGGCCCTTTTTTTATTTATTTATTTTTATTTATATAGAGCTGCAATGGCTTATATTGTGAGGTTAATTTGCCATTTTGCAGCATAATATAGAGCAGCCCCTGTGTAAATCTGAGGGGCAATAGCTTATATAGTGAGGTAAATTTGCCATTTTGCTTCGTTATATAGAGCAGCCCAGTTGCCATCTAAATCAACTACTGTCCGGCCAGTACAGCTTTTCCAGGGCAAACTCTGCTAGTTGCGGGCACAAGTCAAGTTTGGCTTCCCAGCAAATCCAGTGGATCTTGAAGGTGTGTTGGCATGGTCATGTCAAGGTATGACATGACCTGCTGTTTGAGGTCCAGCTCCAGGTCTTCCTGCTTCTCATGAGTAGACTCACTATGCGGGTGTAGAAAGCTACTCACTAGCGACTGAAGACTGAGGTTGCTGCTGATGGAGCTGCTGCTGCTCCTTCCACCCCCCCAGCAGCCATGGCAGTGGAAGGTGATCGCAAAGTTCCCCTAGAGTCAGACCTGCGGGAGTATGGGCCATGGCGCAAATAGACATCGCCCAACTGACTACGTGGGATGTCTCTGTAGTAGGTCAGTTTTTCCTCCCTCTCAGTGGGCGTAAAAAATGCCCCCATTTTGTGCCGGAAGCGAGGGTCCAATAAGTTGGAGAGCCAGAAGTCTTCCCGCTGACAAATGGAGACAATTCTGCGCTCACTAGTACGCATGCATGTGAGCATGCATCGTGCCATTTGTGCAAGTGACTCGGAGGGACTACCTGTCTCCATCTCCACTGTAAACTGCCATGGTGTGTCTGGGTCCTCTGTCTCGCCTTACTCACAACCCTCTAGCTCCTGTGGCTGCACCTCCTCTCCTGTCAGATGACTAGATAAAATGGTCATTTTGTGAAACCTAAACTGTGGTTTGCTGTGCCCCACCCCCTCCTCCTCCTCCACTTCAGCCCCCACAGGCTTCATGTGGCTGTGAAATGTATGTGCCATGTCTCCAGTGCCCTGACCAGCCATGCTTTCCAACATGTGTTGTAGTACATGAAGCAGTGGAATCTCATCGTTCATCTCATAGTCCTGGCAACTGACTAATAATGTAGCTTCCTCAAAGGGCCTAAACAAACGGTCGGTGTCACGTATGAGCTGCCAATGGTTTACATTGAATTTACACAGGGGTGTCCCCCTATCCGTTTGGATCATCCAGAAATCCGTGATGGCTTTTCTCTGTTCCTATAGTGCAGTGGTCCTCAACCCTGTCCTCAAGGCCCACCAACATGTCATGTTTTTTGGATCTCCAAATAGCCAGCTCTATTGCTCTGCAGCTGCACTAATTACTCCACCTGAGCATCTTTGTGGAGATCTGCAAAGCCTGGCCTGTTGGTGGGCCTTGAGGACAGGGTTGGGGACCACTGCTATAGTGGATCCTGCATATGGAGGGTGGAATTCCAACGGGTGGAAACATCGCAAATCAGACTATGGTGGGGTACACCTTTGTGACGCTGAGGCTCAATAAGGTTGTGCTTGGTGGTGTAGGAGTGCCAGAAGTGCATGCTAACTTTCTTTCCTGTTGTTCGGATGTCTTTCAGATGGGGGCAAGACTTCAAAACTAGACTGAACACGTGTGCCATGTCAGGACGCATGACTCTGGCTTCCTTGTCGCAGCGCAAACAAGATGTTCTTCCAAGTGTCAGTCACCATGGGTCCAAATTTGCAGTTTTCGTGGATTAAGCAATGCTTTCATGGATTGAGTTCTCATTTTTAGTAGTTCCTCCCATGTGTGACTCTGATGGTCAAGGAAAACCATGTGAAGAACAGCGTGAAACCACAATCACCAAGGGGGCCTAAAAGGATATATATTGTCCACCATGAGTCTATAGTTACAGCTCCAGGCGTAGACAACACTGTGCACTTTGGTACACACTGACAGGCTAAAGGACTGGCCCACCTTCTGTTCAACAACCATGCCATGTGACTCTCCACCTCGGCTCGGCACAAGCCATCAGTTCTCTGAAAGGTCCACCACTGGGTAATGCAGCAGGCTGGACTTATGGTGACGCTGTCTGAGAGGAGAAATCCCTCAGACATCAAGATTAAAAATTCCAAGAATTTTTGAGGGCTAATTATTCAGAGGCAAATGATAGCTAGTTGTTTCTGATTTAATTGCAAGGTGGAAACACACCCTCAAACAAAACTTCACTTTGGCAAACTTTTGCATTTGTTTATTCATAATTTTATGTAGATATTACTAACTAAGCTACTTTTTCTCCACATGACTCTCCACAGGGTGTGATTCATCCAATTTTTGGGCTCCTGAGGCCAACCCCAGGGTCTGTTTAAAGTAATGTTTGGGCTCCTGCTGCTGCTGCTGCCAACTTCTGCCAACTCCAGGGTGTGATTCATCCAATTTTTGGGCTCCTGAAGCCAACTCCAGTGTATATTTGGGCTCCTGCTGCTGCTACTGTCAACTCCTGCCAACTCCAGGGTGTGATTCATCCAATTTTTGGGCTCCTGAGGCCAACTCCAGTGTATATTTGGGCTCCTGCTGCTGCTACTGTCAACTCCTGCCAACTCCAGGGTGTGATTCATCCAATTTTTGGGCTCCTGAGGCCAACTCCAGTGTATATTTGGGCTCCTGCTGCTGCTACTGTCAACTCCTGCCAACTCCAGGGTGTGATTCATCCAATTTTTGGGCTCCTGAGGCCAACTCCAGTGTATATTTGGGCTCCTGCTGCTGCTACTGTCAACTCCTGCCAACTCCAGGGTGTGATTCATCCAATTTTTGGGCTCCTGAAGCCAACTCCAGTGTATATTTGGGCTCCTGCTGCTGCTACTGTCAACTCCTGCCAACTCCAGGGTGTGATTCATCCAATTTTTGGGCTCCTGAGGCCAACTCCAGTGTATATTTGGGCTCCTGCTGCTGCTACTGTCAACTCCTGCCAACTCCAGGGTGTGATTCATCCAATTTTTGGGCTCCTGAGGCCAACTCCAGTGTATATTTGGGCTCCTGCTGCTGCTGCTGCCAACTCCAGGGTGTGATTCATCCAATTTTTGGGCTCCTGAAGCCAACTCCAGTGTATATTTGGGCTCCTGCTGCTGCTGCTGCCAACTCCAGGGTGTGATTCATCCAATTTTTGGGCTCCTGAGGCCAACTCCAGTGTATATTTGGGCTCCTGCTGCTGCTACTGTCAACTCCTGCCAACTCCAGGGTGTGATTCATCCAATTTTTGGGCTCCTGAGGCCAACTCCAGTGTATATTTGGGCTCCTGCTGCTGCTACTGTCAACTCCTGCCAACTCCAGGGTGTGATTCATCCAATTTTTGGGCTCCTGAGGCCAACTCCAGTGTATATTTGGGCTCCTGCTGCTGCTACTGTCAACTCCTGCCAACTCCAGGGTGTGATTCATCCAATTTTTGGGCTCCTGAGGCCAACTCCAGTGTATATTTGGGCTCCTGCTGCTGCTGCTGCCAACTCCAGGGTGTGATTCATCCAATTTTTGGGCTCCTGAGGCCAACTCCAGTGTATATTTGGGCTCCTGCTGCTGCTACTGTCAACTCCTGCCAACTCCAGGGTGTGATTCATCCAATTTTTGGGCTCCTGAGGCCAACTCCAGTGTATATTTGGGCTCCTGCTGCTGCTACTGTCAACTCCTGCCAACTCCAGGGTGTGATTCATCCAATTTTTGGGCTCCTGAAGCCAACTCCAGTGTATATTTGGGCTCCTGCTGCTGCTACTGTCAACTCCTGCCAACTCCAGGGTGTGATTCATCCAATTTTTGGGCTCCTGAGGCCAACTCCAGTGTATATTTGGGCTCCTGCTGCTGCTACTGTCAACTCCTGCCAACTCCAGGGTGTGATTCATCCAATTTTTGGGCTCCTGAGGCCAACTCCAGTGTATATTTGGGCTCCTACTGCTGCTACTGCCAACTCCTGCCAACTCCAGGGTGTGATTCATCCAATTTTTGGGCTCCTGAGGCCAACTCCAGTGTATATTTGGGCTCCTGCTGCTGCTGCTGTCAACTCCTGCCAACTCCAGGGTGTGATTCATCCAATTTTTGGGCTCCTGAGGCCAACTCCAGTGTATATTTGGGCTCCTGCTGCTGCTACTGTCAACTCCTGCCAACTCCAGGGTGTGATTCATCCAATTTTTGGGCTCCTGAAGCCAACTCCAGTGTATATTTGGGCTCCTGCTGCTGCTGCTGTCAACTCCTGCCAACTCCAGGGTGTGATTCATCCAATTTTTGGGCTCCTGAAGCCAACTCCAGTGTATATTTGGGCTCCTGCTGCTGCTGCTGCCAACTCCTGCCAACTCCAGGGTGTGATTCATCCAATTTTTGGGCTCCTGAAGCCAACTCCAGTGTATATTTGGGCTCCTGCTGCTGCTGCTGCCAACTTCTGCCAACTCCAGGGTGTGATTCATCCAATTTTTGGGCTCCTGAGGCCAACTCCAGTGTATATTTGGGCTCCTTCTGCCCCTCATAGTGATGCCACTTCAACTCTCTGCAATTGTGCCGCTCTGCGATTCTATTAGCGATGCCTCTGATCTGCATGTGATATTTCTTCAAAGTATTATTTAACTAACCCAGCACGCATCCTGTGCGTGTTACAGCAAGGCTGAATGGTTTACAACCCTATTGAGGCTCTAGGAGGCTCAGAAATAGCCGTTTTTAATAGCGATTCGTCGCGAATTTATTCGGGTCGAAACGATTTTTGTCGGAAAATTCGGCGAATCAGTCGAATTGAATTTTTCAAAAGTTCGCTCATCTCTAGTGTTGAATAATGTTGGTGTTGAAACGTTTAGTGAGCAGCAAGATAAAGATAAAGGTCAACAAAGGAGAAAATCTACGATTCCACAGTGTGCAGGATTTTACATCCGCTGATAGCGCTTATCCAATCTGAATGGCAGAATTTAATCCCTGTGATTTTTAATCTCAGAGTATCATTCCTTCATATCAGACCGAGACATCGCACAGCGGATGATGTTGGCGTTCTTCAAAGCGAGCGCCATGGATGCACTGCTGATAGTGGGGCTGAACTATTTTTCTAATTGAAGACCAAGAATCCCCGAGATACTGACACAGGGTAAACCGTCTCTCATTTCCCGCGTGCTGAGCCCAGAAAATTACAGAGAAACCTGAGCTGATCCAGTCACCCCCCTGGCTTCTGTTGTGTCATTGATGTGCCGTGTATTAAAGAGGATCAACACACAGGAATTTCACTGTGTTCCTCCGTGCGGTGGTATCCCAAATTGGGATGCTCCGCTGTGTGTCGTCCGATCAACTCACTTTCCAGACGCTCCCATGGCGCAGGGTCGAGCTGAAAGCGAGCGCGCGGATTGACTGAGCGCCCTGCCAGCTAAGCCACCTGGACGGCTAAGCACCCGAGCGGCATCGAAGGGAGCCAAGTGCATCCAAAGCTCACCTTGCAGCCGAGATGCGCCTGCGACGCTCATTCAGCAAGAACAGGTGCGGGCCACGCATGGCTAGAGGTGTGAGGGGATGCGGCCGCAGCATAGAGACAGGACGAGGGCTCGGGGGAAGGTGAGTGGATCTGGGGGGTTTCACACTATGGGGCATCCCAATTTGGGAAGCCCCAAGGACAGGAACTTGTGGACTCATTTCTTAGACTCCAGGGCCTCTAAAGTTCCTCTTAAAGATAGAACCGCTAAACTCTTTTATCTAACCTGACATTCTGGAATATGGAGCCTGACTCACAGCACCTGCTGAGATCCCGTTTCTTATATTTAGATGCCGTAAGATTTCTGCACCAGTAGCCTAAATGTGACCTGGCCCTGGTGCGAACATTAAATAGGGCACCACCATGACCAGGGCCGGCTCAATGGGCCCCTTGCGGTGTGGTGTGATACTCCATACATAGTGATAAAGTTGCATGTACGGTGAATATTGGGAAGAAAAGAAAAAGAAAAAAATAATAGACAGAATGGCAAAGTATAGAAAGAACAAGAAGGGATGACAAAAAGAAACAAATAATGAAAGAATAGAAGGAATGACAGGGAAAAGGAATGCAGGAAAGAGAGAATGAAAGAAAAAGAGAGAGAAAAGGAATGACAAAAATATGAATATATGAATATTTGGAAAGATATATAAAAGGTAAATGGAAAGAAACAAAGAAAGAACAAAAACTTAGAATGAATGGCATGAGAGACATAGAAAGAGAATGAATGACAGAAACAAAGCAAGAATAAAAGAGAGAGAGAGAGAGAGAAGGAATGGGAGGAAAAAAGACACGAAAGAGAAGAAAGAAAAAAAGGCCTGACAGAAAAAAAAAAGAAAAACAGGAATGACTAAAAGAATAGAAGAAAATTCCAGAAATAAATTCAAGCGAAGAAAAAGAACAAAAAAAGATAAGAACAAGCAGATAAAATAAAGAAACAATGAAAAGATGTAAAGAAAGAAAAAGACTAAAATGACTGACAAAATAATAGAAGGAAAGAAGAAAGAAACAAATAAACAAGAAAGAAGGCATGGCAGAAAAAACATATGAAAGTTAGAAACAGCGAATAGATAAAAAGAAAGAAAAGAATAGAAGGAAATTAACAAATAATAGAAGGACAGACAAAAAGAAGGGTTCTCCCAATGGCCAATCTGCCCCTGTCTGACATTCCCTAGTCCTAGTTACTGTACAGCCCTGTGTCCTGCATAGGGGCTGCCCAGGAAAGAGGAAATTAGGAGGGGCCTATGAAGGTGCAGGGTCCCAGGCACCTGCCCGGGTATGCCCAGTGCTAACGTCTGCCCTGACCAAGGCTCATACAGTAGCCTTTTTTTGTTGTGCAAGGGTTAAATCTTTCCTCTTTAGGTCCCCTGCAGGTTTTATAGTTCATTAGTTATTAGGATATTCAGAT
The DNA here is from genome assembly GCA_027917425.1 of Gastrophryne carolinensis. Lineage (NCBI taxonomy): Eukaryota > Metazoa > Chordata > Amphibia > Anura > Microhylidae > Gastrophryne > Gastrophryne carolinensis. The sequence continues at coordinate 42,956,647 of CM051236.1, read as the reverse complement.
GAAGGTTTAGTTACTTGCTAAGGATAAGAAATCTGTGTTATATAATGGGAAGCTAGAACAGAATTATTTGTAAGTGGTGCTAGTTTCTAGAAGATTCTGTTTAATGGTTTGACCCAAGTGCTCATAACGCTTGGCCAGCCTTGTCAGTGGCTTGTTCTGTTGTATCTGGACCTAGGGAGTCATTATCTGTTCTCATTGGAAGTCTACTCTGTATACAGGGGATTGGAAACAGGGCCTCCAAAAGCTTCTTTCCAAGTTGTGTCCTCAGGAGTAAAGGATAATAAGGCAGACGGGAAGGCTTTAACTCAGCAAGAATAGTGCAGAAGAAAGACAGAGAGGAACAAGTAAGCCTAAGCCTAGTTTGGGGAAGGTAAAGAGAACTTTTTTGAATGTGTCTGCATAATCATTGTGGAAATGTACTGCTATCAATACTTTTGCTGCTGGTTATCATCCTGCTAGTACTATCTGCAATAAAGCTTGGAAACCCCTAAAGTGACTGACACCCTCTTATCTTCTTCTACACATGGAGTACTTATTACCTCTAAATGTGCTTTATTTAGGCCCTTATTTATGAAGGAATAGCGACAGGTAGCGACTGGTGAGCGGCCGGTAATGACTGGCCCCGCCACGAGAACGCCGGCTCCCCACCACAATCAAACATTTATCAAGCCAATCCTGCTTAGCGACTGAGATAGCGCCATATAGCGACACATTCATCATTATTCCAGCCTCAGCCCACAGCGCCAGCGTCCGACCTTGAACAGCGACAGGTATGACCTCTCGCTACCTGGCGCTCTCCAATGCATTTCGATGGAACAATCTTTAAATATTCATATTTAATTGATATTAATTTTTTTTTTTTTTTTTTTTAAATGTGAAAATTTTTTTTTTTTTTAAATGTGAAAAATTCTGTAACCACTTCTGCCATTTTAGATATTTTTTTTAAGGTAAAAAAAAAAAATGTACAGAATTGATATTACAGGTCTGATATTACTGTATTCATATTACTAAATGTTTTGAAAAACATGTTTTTTTTTTCTCAAAAAATATGGTTGTTTGGGGGGTTAAAAAACTACTTTTAACCCATCGCCGCCAGCGCTCTGGGGTTTAAACCAGCATTTCACAGCGCGAGAATTTTTTGAGCGTGATTTTTCAATGAATATGGTGGGAGCCGGTCACTAGGGCCAGTCGCTATCATGCGCTCCCATACAGCGCGGAACCTGTCAAATAGCGACTCCTCACCCAATATTCAACATTACGGCAAACCGACTGAGTCGCTATCAACTACAGAACAACGGCCAAGCACAGCGACTACTAGCGGGCACTCTGAAAATGTCGCTCAACTGTCGCTACCTGCCGCTATTAATGAATCGGCCTCCCCGTCCTGTCTGCCTCTCTGGACTTCGCACTAGGCTACAGTGCATGTACCATATCTCCAACTATCCTGGCATTCCACAATACTGTTAAATTTTGGCGCCCAACGTGTGGCATTACCGTTATAGTTGTTGTATCCAGATTTTATTTATTTACTTTTTTTGGTTTTGCAGAAAACTTTTTTTTTTTATATTGCTAAGAAATGTACATAGATACAAAAGTGAGGTAGACAGTATTCATTAGCATAACTGTACGTTAAATCGGAGAAAATCCCAGTATTTTCACTATATTTGGTTTTGGTCCGTCCCCCACTGCATGAAACCCCGCCAGTGGCCCGCTTTTCTTACCTTTCTGTGAGCCCACGGATTCTCCTCCTGCACATATAAAAGCAGATCGAAACCCAATTTTGTGTCCACCGCTCAATTTCTGCCCCCCCTCCAAGCAGCCAAACGCTTCTTTTCAGGCGCGCTCCCAGCCCTTCTGAATGGCCTGAAAAGAGTGCCTGAGATGCAGCCACAGAAAAGTCGGGGATACGGGCCAGGGGGTTCTACACAGCGGGGCATCCGGTGTAGGATGCCCCAGGGGTAAGCTAGCGGCTGGGCCAGGTATCTTTTTGATTCCAGGGGCTGACCACACATGTTTCCATCCGCTGTAATGTGCAGCTAGAAAAGCTGAATGAAATCCCAGCCGCATACACGATCCACGTGCATCCATAGACTGTGCTTGGCCACACCCGCCATACAGTTACGGGTGTGGCCCCATACAGCCCAAGAACCCCCCCCCCCCAGGGCATCCAGAATCAGGATGCACTGCTGTGTGAAACCCCCCAGGTCGCCCGGTATACTCATCCTCTCCCCCGGTCTATCGGCATATGGGGTGCAGCGGTCACATCCTCACTATCCCTTTAGCAGGGCATGTACCTGCGCCAGACTGTAACAGGAAATGTGGCCACCAGCACGCTCGGCTGTGCTCGGCTAGACTCAGCTCCTTAGATGATTCCAGGTGGCCTCACGTTAGCTCAGTCAAGCGTGCTGATTGGACAGGAGGCCAAATATGCGTCGGACCAGGGAAAGGTGAGTTGGAGTGGGAGACCTGTGGGGTTTCACACCCGGGAGAAAGGACCAAACCCTAGGATAGTCAAATCCTGGGTTTTAGTCCACTTTGAATTATTTTTTCTTTACTTTCTTTCATATTTAATTTTCCTCTGCCTATTTTTTGAATTATTACACTCTCATGTTGTCTTTTTATTTCCCTTTATGTTTTATATCCTTTCCTTCATTCCTTCCTACTGTTTACTGATTACATCTTTCCTGCTTATTCCTCAGCTTCTTGTCTTTCTTTCTTTCTTTTTCTTTCTTTCTTTCTTTCTTTCTTTCTTTCTTTCTTTCTTTCTTTCTTTCTTTCTTTCTTTCTTTCTCATTACTATTTCTGTCTTGTTCTCTGTTTTAGCCTTCCATGCTTCTTTTCTTTTTTATATCTTTTTTTACTGTCTCTCTTTATTGTTTCGGTACCTTGGAACTCCAGCACTCACCACACCCGCCTATCTACCATTGTGGAAACTTCTGAGAAAGTTGCCTTGCATTGTATGGGGGGATGTTGCCAATCTGAGGATAACAGCAGAGGAAATGCAGAACAGATTGTGATGCAGAGTGGAGAGGATTGATGGATGAGTCTTTGCAGAGGTATGGAAAGGTGCCTTTGAATGGCGGGAGCACCAATGAGCGTATTTGCATTAGCAATTCAGGTTTTGAAAAAGCAATCAAGGTAAGTACAAAAGAAATATGTGAAATAAATCAAAGAAAAGTATCAGAGCTTCAATGCTTATAAATAATTAATTCCAAAATCTGAGGTGGTTAGATGCGAGTGTCTAATCATTATTCAACGCTCTGAATGCCTAAAATTAGGCGCTTTTCCGAAATGTTTTCAGGCAGCGGTGATCTGCTCGTTGATTTTCAGGCTCACAATCAAGGTCCTTTTCTGTTGCAGACGATTGCTAGCTGCCTGGGATATACAAAAGGTACTAATATAATTACGAAAAATATTGGTGCTTACTTATTTTTTACTGCTTTTTTTCAAAGGAATTCACAATAAAGGGGGATGGAGAAGGTACAATTGTGGACCATTCCTTTTTTAATCTTTTTCAGCTACATAGAGTCATGGGCGTTAGTTAGAGATGAGCGAACTTTTGAAAAATTCGATTCGACTGATTCGCCGAATTTTCCGACAAAAATCGTTTCGACCCGAATAAATTCGCGACGAATCGCTATTAAAAACGGCTATTTCTGAGCCTCCTACAGCCTCAATAGGGTTGTAAACCATTCAGCCTTGCTGTAACACGCACAGGATGCGTGCTGGGTTAGTTAAATAATACTTTTAAGAAATATCACATGCAGATCAGAGGCATCGCTAATAGAATCGCAGAGCGGCACAATTGCAGAGAGTTGAAGTGGCATCACTATGAGGGGCAGAAGGAGCCCAAATATACACTGGAGTTGGCTTCAGGAGCCCAAAAATTGGATGAATCACACCCTGGAGTTGGCAGAAGTTGGCAGCAGCAGCAGCAGGAGCCCAAATATACACTGGAGTTGGCTTCAGGAGCCCAAAAATTGGATGAATCACACCCTGGAGTTGGCAGGAGTTGACAGCAGCAGCAGCAGGAGCCCAAATATACACTGGAGTTGGCTTCAGGAGCCCAAAAATTGGATGAATCACACCCTGGAGTTGGCAGAAGTTGGCAGCAGCAGCAGCAGGAGCCCAAATATACACTGGAGTTGGCTTCAGGAGCCCAAAAATTGGATGAATCACACCCTGGAGTTGGCAGGAGTTGACAGCAGCAGCAGCAGGAGCCCAAATATACACTGGAGTTGGCTTCAGGAGCCCAAAAATTGGATGAATCACACCCTGGAGTTGGCAGAAGTTGGCAGCAGCAGCAGCAGGAGCCCAAATATACACTGGAGTTGGCTTCAGGAGCCCAAAAATTGGATGAATCACACCCTGGAGTTGGCAGGAGTTGACAGCAGCAGCAGCAGGAGCCCAAATATACACTGGAGTTGGCTTCAGGAGCCCAAAAATTGGATGAATCACACCCTGGAGTTGGCAGAAGTTGGCAGCAGCAGCAGCAGGAGCCCAAATATACACTGGAGTTGGCTTCAGGAGCCCAAAAATTGGATGAATCACACCCTGGAGTTGGCAGAAGTTGGCAGCAGCAGCAGCAGGAGCCCAAATATACACTGGAGTTGGCTTCAGGAGCCCAAAAATTGGATGAATCACACCCTGGAGTTGGCAGGAGTTGACAGCAGCAGCAGCAGGAGCCCAAATATACACTGGAGTTGGCTTCAGGAGCCCAAAAATTGGATGAATCACACCCTGGAGTTGGCAGGAGTTGACAGCAGCAGCAGCAGGAGCCCAAATATACACTGGAGTTGGCTTCAGGAGCCCAAAAATTGGATGAATCACACCCTGGAGTTGGCAGGAGTTGACAGCAGCAGCAGCAGGAGCCCAAATATACACTGGAGTTGGCTTCAGGAGCCCAAAAATTGGATGAATCACACCCTGGAGTTGGCAGAAGTTGGCAGCAGCAGCAGCAGGAGCCCAAATATACACTGGAGTTGGCTTCAGGAGCCCAAAAATTGGATGAATCACACCCTGGAGTTGGCAGCAACAGCAGCAGGAGCCCAAACATTACTTTAAAGAGACCCTGGGGTTGGCTTCAGGAGCCCAAAAATTGGATGAATCACACCCTGGAGTTGGCAGGAGTTGACAGCAGCAGCAGCAGGAGCCCAAATATACACTGGAGTTGGCTTCAGGAGCCCAAAAATTGGATGAATCACACCCTGGAGTTGGCAGAAGTTGGCAGCAGCAGCAGCAGGAGCCCAAATATACACTGGAGTTGGCTTCAGGAGCCCAAAAATTGGATGAATCACACCCTGGAGTTGGCAGGAGTTGACAGTAGCAGCAGCAGGAGCCCAAATATACACTGGAGTTGGCTTCAGGAGCCCAAAAATTGGATGAATCACACCCTGGAGTTGGCAGAAGTTGGCAGCAGCAGCAGCAGGAGCCCAAATATACACTGGAGTTGGCTTCAGGAGCCCAAAAATTGGATGAATCACACCCTGGAGTTGGCAGGAGTTGACAGCAGCAGCAGCAGGAGCCCAAATATACACTGGAGTTGGCTTCAGGAGCCCAAAAATTGGATGAATCACACCCTGGAGTTGGCAGGAGTTGACAGCAGCAGCAGCAGGAGCCCAAATATACACTGGAGTTGGCTTCAGGAGCCCAAAAATTGGATGAATCACACCCTGGAGTTGGCAGAAGTTGGCAGCAGCAGCAGCAGGAGCCCAAATATACACTGGAGTTGGCTTCAGGAGCCCAAAAATTGGATGAATCACACCCTGGAGTTGGCAGGAGTTGACAGCAGCAGCAGCAGGAGCCCAAATATACACTGGAGTTGGCTTCAGGAGCCCAAAAATTGGATGAATCACACCCTGGAGTTGGCAGAAGTTGGCAGCAGCAGCAGCAGGAGCCCAAATATACACTGGAGTTGGCTTCAGGAGCCCAAAAATTGGATGAATCACACCCTGGAGTTGGCAGGAGTTGACAGCAGCAGCAGCAGGAGCCAAAATATACACTGGAGTTGGCTTCAGGAGCCCAAAAATTGGATGAATCACACCCTGGAGTTGGCAGAAGTTGGCAGCAGCAGCAGCAGGAGCCCAAATATACACTGGAGTTGGCTTCAGGAGCCCAAAAATTGGATGAATCACACCCTGGAGTTGGCAGGAGTTGACAGCAGCAGCAGCAGGAGCCAAAATATACACTGGAGTTGGCTTCAGGAGCCCAAAAATTGGATGAATCACACCCTGGAGTTGGCAGAAGTTGGCAGCAGCAGCAGCAGGAGCCCAAATATACACTGGAGTTGGCTTCAGGAGCCCAAAAATTGGATGAATCACACCCTGGAGTTGGCAGAAGTTGACAGCAGCAGCAGCAGGAGCCCAAATATACACTGGAGTTGGCTTCAGGAGCCCAAAAATTGGATGAATCACACCCTGGAGTTGGCAGGAGTTGACAGCAGCAGCAGCAGGAGCCCAAATATACACTGGAGTTGGCTTCAGGAGCCCAAAAATTGGATGAATCACACCCTGGAGTTGGCAGAAGTTGGCAGCAGCAGCAGCAGGAGCCCAAATATACACTGGAGTTGGCTTCAGGAGCCCAAAAATTGGATGAATCACACCCTGGAGTTGGCAGGAGTTGACAGCAGCAGCAGCAGGAGCCCAAATATACACTGGAGTTGGCTTCAGGAGCCCAAAAATTGGATGAATCACACCCTGGAGTTGGCAGAAGTTGGCAGCAGCAGCAGCAGGAGCCCAAATATACACTGGAGTTGGCTTCAGGAGCCCAAAAATTGGATGAATCACACCCTGGAGTTGGCAGGAGTTGACAGCAGCAGCAGCAGGAGCCCAAATATACACTGGAGTTGGCTTCAGGAGCCCAAAAATTGGATGAATCACACCCTGGAGTTGGCAGAAGTTGGCAGCAGCAGCAGCAGGAGCCCAAATATACACTGGAGTTGGCTTCAGGAGCCCAAAAATTGGATGAATCACACCCTGGAGTTGGCAGAAGTTGGCAGCAGCAGCAGCAGGAGCCCAAATATACACTGGAGTTGGCTTCAGGAGCCCAAAAATTGGATGAATCACACCCTGGAGTTGGCAGGAGTTGACAGTAGCAGCAGCAGGAGCCCAAATATACACTGGAGTTGGCTTCAGGAGCCCAAAAATTGGATGAATCACACCCTGGAGTTGGCAGAAGTTGGCAGCAGCAGCAGCAGGAGCCCAAATATACACTGGAGTTGGCTTCAGGAGCCCAAAAATTGGATGAATCACACCCTGGAGTTGGCAGGAGTTGACAGTAGCAGCAGCAGGAGCCCAAAAAATGGCCTAAAGACATAAATATGTTTTGCACCATTTGGAAAGTGTAAAACGTGGCACCATGCTGAATCTAGTCGCATGCATCAGGCATTGGTGGGTGGAAATCCTGGCTGATCCATCCCTGATTCATTTTGACAAAGGTGAGTCTCTCCACATTTTTAGTTGACAGACGAGTTCTCCTCGCCGTAACTATGGCCCCCGCCGCACTAAACACCCGCTCAGATGGCACGCTACTTGCCGGGCAGGACAGCTTTTCCAGGGCAAACTCTGCTAGTTGCGGCCACAAATCAAGTTTGGCTGCCCAGAAGTCCAGCGGATCCTCAAGGTGTGTTGGCATGGTCATGTCAAAGTATGACATGACCTGCTGGTTCAGGTCCTGCTCCAGGTCTTCCTGCTGCTCATGAGTAGCCTCACTATGCGGGTGTAGAAAGCTACTCATTAGCGACTGAAGACTGAGGCTGCTGCTGCTGATGGAGCTTCTGCTGCTGCTGCTGCCAACCCCCCCAGCGGCCATGGCAGTGGAAGGTGAGCGCAGAGGTCCCCTCGAGTCAGACCTGCGAGAGTATGGACCATGGCGCAGATAGGCATCGGCCAACTGCCTACGTAGAATGTCTTTGTAGTAGTTGAGTTTGTCCTCCCTCTCGGTGGGTTTAAAAAATGCCCCCATTTTGTGCCGGAAGCGAGGGTCCAATAAGGTGGACAGCCAGAAGTCATCCCGCCGACAGATGGAAACAATTCTGGGGTCACTACGCAAGCACGTGAGCATGCTTCGTGCCATTTGCGCAAGTGACTCGGATGGACTACCTGTCTCCATCTCCACTGCATACTGCCACGGTGTGCCCGGGTCCTCTGTCTCTCCTTCCTCAAAAACCTCTAGCTCCTCTGGCTGCTCCTGCTCCTCCTCTCCTGTCCGCTGACTAGATAAACCAGCCATTTCGCCAAGCCTAAACTGTGTTTCGCTGGGCAACTCCTCCTCCTCCTCTTCCTCCTCCTCCTCCTCCAGTTCAGCTCCAAGGGGGTTCATGTGGCCGTAAGATGTAAACGCCATGTCTCCAGTGCCCTGACCAGCCATGGTTTCCAACATGTGCTGTAGTACATGAAGCAGTGGAATCACGTCGTTCATCCCGTAATCCTGCCGACTGACAAATAAAGTGGCTTCCTCAAAGGGCCTGAGCAAACGGCAGGTGTCACGTATGAGCTGCCACTGGTTGACATTGAAGTTACACAGGGGAGTCCCCCTATCTGCTTGGATCATCAGGAAATCCGTGATGGCTTTTCTCTGTTCATATAATCGGTCCAACATGTGAAGGGTGGAATTCCAACGGGTGGAAACATCGCAAATCAGACTATGTTGGGGGATACCATTCTGACGCTGTAGCTCAAGAAGGGTGTGTTTGGCGGTGTAGGAGTGGCTGAAGTGCATGCAAAGTTTCCGTGAAGTTGTTAGGATGTCCTGCAGATGGGGGGAACACTTCAGAAACCGCTTGACAACCAGATTGAAGACGTGAGCCATGCAGGGGGCATGGGTCAGGCTTCCTTGGCGCAGCGCAGACAAAATGTTCTTCCCATTGTCGGTAACCATGATTCCCATTTTAAGTTTTCTCGGAGTAAGCCATGTTTGGATTTCCTGATGAATACATTTAAGCAGTTCCTCCCCTGTGTGACTCCGTTCGCCAAGACAAACCATGTGAAGCACTGCGTGACACCTCCGTGCCCTGCACACATGGTAGACTGGAGGGGCACTGAGACTTGAGCCTACAGTGGAGGGTGAGGAGATGGCGGAGGATGAGGAGGCCGAGTCGCACGGTGTCACAGGCCCAATGGGCAGAGAGCGCGGAGGCCGAAGCGGCGTGACCTGTCCAAGTTGCTGCTGCAAAGGGACCACATTCACCCAGTGGGCCGTAAACGACATGTACTGCCCCTGACCGTAGTTACAGCTCCAGATGTCGGCGCTGCCATGTATTTTGCTACACACCGACAGGCTCAAGGACTGGCCCACCTTCTGTTCAACAAAAGTGTGCAGCGCTGGTACTGCCTTCTTGGCAAAGAAATGACGGCTTGGGACTCTCCACCTCGGCTCGGCACAAGCCATCAGTTCTCTGAAAGGTGCAGATTCCACCACCTGAAAAGGGAGCGACTGCAGCACCAGCAACTTGGACAGGAGCACATTCAGCTTCTGCGCCGTAGGATGAGTGGGCGCATACTGCTGTCTCTTGGACATGGCTTCGCTGATGGATTGCTGGCGGGATGCATGACTTGGAGGAGGAGGAGGAGGAGCAGGAGCGACAGAGGATGGGTATGACGCACAGCTGCCTTCGGCTGAGGTGCTGGAGCCTTGGCTGGCAGAAATTGGGAGCTCACTTGGTGAGGAAGCAGACTGGACCACCCCTTGGGAGCCTCGGTTCTCCCAGGTCGTTTTATGGTGACGCATCATATGTTGACGCAGGGCCGTGGTGCCAACATTTGGACCCTGGCCACGCTTCACCTTTTGCCTACATATCTTGCATGTGGCCATGTTACCCTCCTGCGGATGCCTCAGGAAAAACTGCCACACTGCCGAGTAGCTACTTTTCCCACCCCCTGGCCTCACTGATTCACTGCTGCTGTTGCCAACTCCAGGAACCCCTGCTCCACTACCTCCCGATAAGGTAGACTGCCGCACAGCAGGTGCTCTACCCCGGCCCCGGCCCCGGCCGGCTCCAGCCTTTGGAATTGTGCCCCCATGCTGACTGCTACCACTTTGCTGCCTCAGCTGCTGACTCCGGGGCAACCTGCACCCCTCTTCTCCTGATGATGACGATGAAGCCCCTTCATCACCCGGCTCCCAAGTGCGATCGGCTTCATCGTCATCATCATCATCATCACCGGGTTGTGGCTGTACGTCACTGATGTTCGTGGATTCGTCAACAGTGTCTGGCGCAGGAGCTGGAACGCTCGCAGCACCCACGACACTGTCCACATCACTATTTGTCTGCCTAGCTAAAGAAGCCACCTCCATTTCTTGGCTGGGCAGTAGCTGCTGACTGTCCTCTATCTGATGGTCCTCCTCACTAAAGAGTGGAGCTGAACCCAAAGCATAGGATACGTCGCTGGGGGAGGGAACGGCGTAGGCCAGAGGCAATGGGAGGACAGGGACTGCTCTCGGGGCATGCCAACTCAGGGTTGTGTCAGAGGAACCTACCGACCCTAGACTGGGGGTCTCAGACGTAAGTTGTGATGATGTTGTTGATGAGCGCGTCAACCAATCTACCACGGCAGATGCGTTACTGGTGGAGACCCGACCGCTAGCAGATACTGGCAGATTAGGTCTCTCAGCGTGACTCCTGCTGCTACTGGCCCCCAGTCTGATGCGAGCTCTTCCTGCGGAATCTTGGCCTCTGCCACTCCTCTTTTCACTTCCAGGCACTTGTCTGCCCGACATAGTCTAACTGGCGTGGTAGTAGGTGATATTTAAAAAAACCCCGGGCAGCGGTGGGTCTATATGAAACAGAATATAATGCACACCAAAAGTGAGCAGTAACACTCAGCCTCCAACAGGCCTGCTTAGTGTAAATAAGAGAGCTGCTTAGTGTAAATAAAGAGGGGTATGCTATGTTACAGAATGGGATGCCTCAACAGAAGTGCACCTGGCAGGCAGCAGTAAGCCTATGCCCAGCAAAAGTGTCTTATAATATAAATATAATAAGAGCAAATGCTTATATGGTCTTAAACAGAGGCTGCTTTAGTCACAGAATGGGATGCCCTGGGCAGGAATCGACCTGGCAGGGTCCAGTAGGGCTTTGGCCAGCAAAAGTGTCTTTATCAGGCCTAATTTCAAATATGATAAGAGCAAATGCTTATATGGTCTTAAACAGAGGCTGCTTTAGTCACAGAATGGGATGCCCCGGGCAGGAATCGAGCTGCCAGGGTACAGTAGTGCTTTGGCCAGCAAAAGTGTCTTTATCAGGCCTAATTTCAAATATGATTAGAGCAAATGCTTATATGGTCTTAAACAGAGGCTGCTTTAGTCACAGAATGGGATGCCCCGGGCAGGAATCGAGCTGCCAGGGTACAGTAGTGCTTTGGCCAGCAAAAGTGTCTTTATCAGGCCTAATTTCAAATATGATTAGAGCAAATGCTTATATGGTCTTAAACAGAGGCTGCTTTAGTCACAGAATGGGATGCCCCGGGCAGGAATCGAGCTGCCAGGGTACAGTAGTGCTTTGGCCAGCAAAAGTGTCTTTATCAGGCCTAATTTCAAATATGATTAGAGCAAATGCTTATATGGTCTTAAACAGAGGCTGCTTTAGTCACAGAATGGGATGCCCCGGGCAGGAATCGAGCTGCCAGGGTACAGTAGTGCTTTGGCCAGCAAAAGTGTCTTTATCAGGCCTAATTTCAAATATGATTAGAGCAAATGCTTATATGGTCTTAAACAGAGGCTGCTTTAGTCACAGAATGGGATGCCCCGGGCAGGAATCGAGCTGCCAGGGTACAGTAGTGCTTTGGCCAGCAAAAGTGTCTTTATCAGGCCTAATTTCAAATATGATTAGAGCAAATGCTTATATGGTCTTAAACAGAGGCTGCTTTAGTCACAGAATGGGATGCCCCGGGCAGGAATCGAGCTGCCAGGGTACAGTAGTGCTTTGGCCAGCAAAAGTGTCTTTATCAGGCCTAATTTCAAATATGATTAGAGCAAATGCTTATATGGTCTTAAACAGAGGCTGCTTTAGTCACAGAATGGGATGCCCCGGGCAGGAATCGAGCTGCCAGGGTACAGTAGTGCTTTGGCCAGCAAAAGTGTCTTTATCAGGCCTAATTTCAAATATGATTAGAGCAAATGCTTATATGGTCTTAAACAGAGGCTGCTTTAGTCACAGAATGGGATGCCCCGGGCAGGAATCGAGCTGCCAGGGTACAGTAGTGCTTTGGCCAGCAAAAGTGTCTTTATCAGGCCTAATTTCAAATATGATTAGAGCAAATGCTTATATGGTCTTAAACAGAGGCTGCTTTAGTCACAGAATGGGATGCCCCGGGCAGGAATCGAGCTGCCAGGGTACAGTAGTGCTTTGGCCAGCAAAAGTGTCTTTATCAGGCCTAATTTCAAATATGATTAGAGCAAATGCTTATATGGTCTTAAACAGAGGCTGCTTTAGTCACAGAATGGGATGCCCCGGGCAGGAATCGAGCTGCCAGGGTACAGTAGTGCTTTGGCCAGCAAAAGTGTCTTTATCAGGCCTAATTTCAAATATGATTAGAGCAAATGCTTATATGGTCTTAAACAGAGGCTGCTTTAGTCACAGAATGGGATGCCCCGGGCAGGAATCGAGCTGCCAGGGTACAGTAGTGCTTTGGCCAGCAAAAGTGTCTTTATCAGGCCTAATTTCAAATATGATTAGAGCAAATGCTTATATGGTCTTAAACAGAGGCTGCTTTAGTCACAGAATGGGATGCCCCGGGCAGGAATCGAGCTGCCAGGGTACAGTAGTGCTTTGGCCAGCAAAAGTGTCTTTATCAGGCCTAATTTCAAATATGATTAGAGCAAATGCTTATATGGTCTTAAACAGAGGCTGCTTTAGTCACAGAATGGGATGCCCCGGGCAGGAATCGAGCTGCCAGGGTACAGTAGTGCTTTGGCCAGCAAAAGTGTCTTTATCAGGCCTAATTTCAAATATGATTAGAGCAAATGCTTATATGGTCTTAAACAGAGGCTGCTTTAGTCACAGAATGGGATGCCCCGGGCAGGAATCGAGCTGCCAGGGTACAGTAGTGCTTTGGCCAGCAAAAGTGTCTTTATCAGGCCTAATTTCAAATATGATTAGAGCAAATGCTTATATGGTCTTAAACAGAGGCTGCTTTAGTCACAGAATGGGATGCCCCGGGCAGGAATCGAGCTGCCAGGGTACAGTAGTGCTTTGGCCAGCAAAAGTGTCTTTATCAGGCCTAATTTCAAATATGATTAGAGCAAATGCTTATATGGTCTTAAACAGAGGCTGCTTTAGTCACAGAATGGGATGCCCCGGGCAGGAATCGAGCTGCCAGGGTACAGTAGTGCTTTGGCCAGCAAAAGTGTCTTTATCAGGCCTAATTTCAAATATGATTAGAGCAAATGCTTATATGGTCTTAAACAGAGGCTGCTTTAGTCACAGAATGGGATGCCCCGGGCAGGAATCGAGCTGCCAGGGTACAGTAGTGCTTTGGCCAGCAAAAGTGT